>CAWUFW010000561.1:2022500-2025000 GCA_963921515.1 Calotriton arnoldi | reverse complement strand
ACTATAACGTGTCTGAAACCTATGGTTTTTTCAGTGAATTTCAAAGGTTTTTTAAATGCTAATTTGTAACTATAACGTGTCTGAAACCTATGGTTTTTTCAGTGAATTTCAAAGGTTTTTTAAATGCTAATTTCTAACTATAACGTGCCTGAAACCTACGGTTTTTTCAGTGAATTTCAAAGGTTTTGTAAATGACAATTTTTAAATGTATTAATTGTTATATTAATTTTTTTCATACTGATTTACTACATTTTTAGAAACAATTTTTTTTACATATTTTATTTGTCAAATTACATTGTAATTACATTATACATTACATTACAAAAAATACTTTCTCAGAATGAATTACTTTAGTTTAAATACTTTGCAGATAGGCAATAGACTTTTAAGTACAGTAGTTACAGTTGTTGCAATGGGCAACACATTTTCAAACACAATGCAACATTCAGCTCAATGTGAATTTCTAGTTAAATGCAATTAGTTACTTTATGGATTACTTTTGTAACCACAGGACTGGATCCTAGATTCAGTCCTGGTACATCTCCTGTAAACAGTTGAGTAAAAGCGTTTTGGTTACAGTCGTGATTTTTAAGGAATATTATTGTATTTTAAAAGTTGACACTTTGAAACTTTTTCTCATAGAATCACCAATGTTATCCTATGGAAGGAAATTCACTTAGCAAGTAAAAACTGTTATCGTTACTTTTTCTTACTCAGTGTTGGATCCTGGATCCAGCACTGGTGCATCTCCTGTAAACAGTTGAAAGAATGCGTTTAAGTCATACAGGCGATTTTTAAGGAATATTTGTAGTTTGTGAAAATCAACACTTTGAAACTTTTTTGCTGAAAACCAGTCAATGTTAGCCTACGAAGGAAATTCAAGTTACCGGTAAGTACGGTTAAAATTACTTTTGAGGATCAGTACTGGGCTGAAACATGCAGCACTGAGGTCTCTCCTGATAACAGGTGAGTAAATCGGAATTCGTATTTCGGCTGATTTTAGAGGAATATTTTAAAGTTCCAAAACTCCACACTTAGAAGAATTTCCAAGTGAAACCAGTCAATGTTAGCCTATGGAAGGAAATTCAAGTTACTGGTAAGTACGGTTAAAATTACTTTTCAGGACCAGTACTGGGCTGAAAGATGCAGCACTGAGGTCTCTCCTGATAACAGGTGAGTAAATCAGAATTCGGATTTCGGCTGATTTTAGAGGAATATTTGTATGTTTCAAAAATCAACACTTAGAAGAATTTCCAAGTGAAACCAGTCAATGTTAGCCTATGAAGGAAATTCAAGTTACCGGTAAGTACGGTTAAAATTACTTTTCAGGATCAGTACTGGGCTGAAAGATGCAGCACTGAGGTCTCTCCTGATAACAGGTGAGTAAATCGGAATTCGTATTTCGGCTGATTTTAGAGGAATATTTTAAAGTTCCAAAACTCCACACACAGAAGAATTTCCGAGTGAAACCAGTCAATGTTAGCCTATGAAGGAAATTCAAGTTACCGGTAAGTACAGTTAAAATTACTTTTCAGGATCAGTACTGGGCTGAAAGATGCAGCACTGAGGTCTCTCCTGATAACAGGTGAGTAAATCGGAATTCGTATTTCGGCTGATTTTAGAGGAATATTTTAAAGTTCCAAAACTCCACACTTAGAAGAATTTCCAAGTGAAACCAGTCAATGTTAGCCTATGAAGGAAATTCAAGTTACCGGTAAGTACGGTTAAAATTACTTTTCAGGACCAGTACTGGGCTGAAAGATACAGCACTGAGGTCTCTCCTTATAACAGGTGAGTAAATCGGAATTCCTATTTCGGCTGATTTTAGAGGAATATTTGCACAATGGTGAAGGGAGGGGCGGGGCCTGAGGTGACATATTTGCAAACGCGCCCCGTGGCGCGTTTTAAGTTGGGGGATTAAGTTCCCTTGAATCCTGAGGGTCCCTAGGGGCCAACTAGACCACCAGGAACCTCCAATATGCGTCAGGGGCTGCGTTGCAGAGACGTGTAGAGAGGCCACACCCCTTTTTACACTTCTCTGCAACGCAGCTCTGTGGCGCTTTCTGGATGTACCTGTTGGGCTAGTTGGCCCCCAGGGACCCTCAGGATTGAAGGGGATTTAATTCCCCATCTTAAAACGCGCCACGGGGCCTGTTTGCACACATGTCACCTCAAGCCCCGCCCCCTCCCTTCACCACTGTGCAAACGCGCCCCGTGGCGCGTTTTAAGTTGGGGGATTAAGTCCCCTTGAATCCTGAGGGTCCCCGGAGTCCAACTAGCCCACCATATACCTCCAAAAAGCGCCATAGAGCTGCGTTGCAGAGAGGTGTAAAAGGGGCGTGGCCTCTGTACACCTCTCTGCAAGGCAGCCCCTGGCGCATACTGGAGGTTCCTGGTGGGCTAGTTGGCCCCCAGGGACCCCCAGTATTCAAGGGGAATTCGCCTCTCTGCAAACGCGCCAGGGGCGCGTTTGCAGAGTGGTGAAGGAAGGGGCGGGGCC
>CAWUFW010000561.1:1985000-2015000 GCA_963921515.1 Calotriton arnoldi | reverse complement strand
ATTATCACCCAGTACTCCCGGTCCTTTACCTTTTACCCAAGCTACACAAAGACCCCATCAATCCACCTGGGCGTCCCATTGTGTCTTCGAAGGGTAGTGTAGGGGAACATATCTCCAAATATGTGGATCATCAGTGATGTCATTTGAGATGTCATCAGTGATGTCTCACTGACCATGTCATGAGTGATGTAATATGTGACGTCATCAGCAGTGCATTGCGGGGGCGCAAGTTATAGTTAGCTGAACTAACTATAACGGGGGAATTTCTATGGTTTTGTACGAGTGAAATGTCCAACTAACTATAACTGTCCCTAAAACCTAGGGTTTTTTCTGTGAATTTCTATCTAAGGTTTTTTAAATGCTAATTTCTAACTATAACGTGCCTGAAACCTATGGTTTTTTCAGTGAATTTCAAAGGTTTTTTAAATGCTAATTTCTAACTATAACGTGTCTGAAACCTATGGTTTTTTCAGTGAATTTCAAAGGTTTTTTAAATGCTAATTTCTAACTATAACGTGCCTGAAACCTATGGTTTTTAAGTGAATTTCAAAGGTTTTTAAATGCTAGTTTCTAACTATGCCTACAGAGGTAGAACATGTGAAGAAAGAAGAAAAAACGCACAGAAAGAAGCAAAAGAAATGCAGAAAGAAGCAACAGAAGTCCACAAAGACGAAGAAAAGAGCAGGAAGAAGCAAGACATGTGCAGAAAGAACCAACAGAGGAGCAGAAAGAGGCCTTGTTGCAAAATCATCCTGTGCCGACAACTTTTTCAGTCTGGTACTGGTGGTAACTGACTCGGACTAACCAGGCCTAGAGCCAGTGCTATGCTAAAAGACACTTAGAATACAGTGAAAACACCTACATACACTAGGGAACACTATGCGTTGGGGTACCCTGTGATTAGCATGACCTCCTCTGTAATGCCCTAGTACATAATAGGGCAGGGGGATTAAAACTTCCTCTTAAAATGCGCCCGGGGCGCGTTTGCACAGTGGTGAAGGGGGTGGGGGGCCTGCGGTGACATGTGTGCAAACAAGCCCTGTGGCCGTTTTAAGTTGGGAGATTAAGTCCCCTTGAATCCTGAGGGTCCCTGGGGTCCAACTAGCCCACTAGGTACCTCCAGTAAGCGCCACAGAGCTGCGTTGCACAGAGGTGTAAAAAGGGGCGTGGCCTGGACCACCTCTCTGCAACGCAGCCCTGTGGCGCGCACTGGAGGTACCTGGTGGGCTAGTTGGCCTCCAGGGTCCCTCAGGATTCAAGGGGAATTAATTCCCCAACTTAAAACGTGCCACAGGGCGTGTTTGCACACGTCACCTGAGACCCCGCCCTCCCCTTCACCACTGTGCAAGCGCGCCCTGTGACGCGTTTTGAGTTGGGGTATTAGGTCACCTTGAATCCTGAGGGTCCCTGGGGCCCAACTAGCCCACCAGGTACTTCCAGTAAGCGCCACAGGCCTGCGTTGCAGAGAGGTGGTCCGAGGCCACGCCCTTTTACACCTCTCTGCAACGCAGCTCTGTGGCGCTTACTGGAGGTACCTGGTGGGCTGGTGGACCCTCAGGGACCAGGATTCAAGGGGACTTAATCCCCCAACTTAAAACACGCCACAGGGCGTGTTTGCACACGTCACCTCGGCCCCGCCCCCTCCCTTCACCACGGTGCAAACGCAAACAGCAGTGTCCCGGGGGTGGGCACCCCGGGACACTGCAGGAGCCGGCCCTGGGGGGTGGCGGTCCCCAGGGCCATTACAGGCTCCAGGAGGGGGGCCGCGCGGCCCCCCTCCCTTCATTTGCACAGCCCGCCCGCCCGCCCCCAAATTTAAATATTAGTGCCCCAGGGAGGTGGCGGTCCCCGGGGCGTGTGGGGGGGCTCGAGCCCCCCCACACAGGTATATTTCTTTTTTTTTTTTAAAAAGCCGGGGGGGGGGGGGGCGGTCCCCGAAACTCTAAAAAAAACAAGCCCCTGGGGGGCCGTGTGCCCCCCGCAAATATTTTTGCAAAGCCCCGGGTGGCGGTCCCCGGGGCAGTGTGGGGGGGATTGGGGCCCCCTCACACATTTTTTTACTGCCCCCGGGACCTGGCTCACCCGGGGGCTTCAATTAAACAAAGCGCGGGAGTCCGCGCTTCGTTTTTTTTTTATTTTCACGGCCGGATTCGCGCACCCAGCGCGAATTCGGCCCATTTTTAAAAAAAAAACAAAATGCTTTTTTGGGCCCTGAGCAGGCCTAGGGGGTCAGGGTGTTTCTACCCTGCCCCCTTTTCTTGTTTTGCGCCTTAGTTTTTCTGTTTTCTTGTGCCCGAGGCACAAGATGGCTGCCAACACTTCCTGGTTTGGAGTGTTGACAGCCAATTAGCATGAAGCTCGTGATCGCGAGGGTGCGCGGATCCACTGCGGCCATAGATATCGAAACTTTTATTTTTTGAATTTCTCAGGAACTACTGAACGGATTTACACCATTTAAAAAAAAAAGGGCGCTTTCTGAACCAATCACTACCTTTTTGCCAAATTTGGTGTAATTCCGTTCAGCAGTTTTGGCTATAACCGTGTCTAAAGTTTCCTATGGGAAATTGATTTTTTGACCTCTATTTTTTGATTTTCTCCGCAACTACTGAACGGATTTACACCATTTAAAAAAAAAGGGCGCTTTCTGAACCAAGCACTACCTTTTTGCCAAATTTGGTGTAATTCCGTTCAGCAGTTCGGGCTGTAGCCGTGTCTAAAGTTTCCTATGGGAATTAACATGGAGAAAACACGTTTTGGGACCCCCCTTTTTTCTCAGCCCCCGCTTGCCGAATCACCCCGAAACTTTCACGACAGGAGCTGACCGGAGCGCCCCACTAGTTTTGAAAATTTCGCGATGATTCGTCATCCGGCGCCAAAGTTAGTGGGAAAACAAAAAACGCTTTTCCTATGGAAACTAGGTCCTAACTATAACTATCTACTGGCGACCGCCAGTAGATAATGTATGTATATATATATATATATATATATGTATATATATATATATATATATATATATATATATATATATATATATATATATATATAAAATATGTTTCATTTACCTTCTAATATTTACCATGCATAGATAAGGGGCATGGGTGGTAAAGGCATGTGTTGTACTGACATACATCCCTAAAGGGCTGATGGACCTTAAAGGGGGACTTCCTGATGCCTGTTGGACAGAAACTTATATAAAAGAGCAATACTGCCCTGCTTGCGAACAAGCACTCATGTCCTAAAAAGAAGAGCCCAGAATGTATCAACAAAAAAAGGTTAAAAAAAACTTTAAAGACGGAAAGGTATAGCTGCAGGCATCATAAAGTGTTGTTGGTAGTTTGGGGGGAGCCCAGGAGAAACAGCACATCCCCAGATGTGTATCTTCATGTTTTTGTTTCTGCCCCAAGTCTCCTGGTTTGCCAAAAGAATGACCTCCAGGAGAGTTTGATGCCCTATCAAGCACACCTGGGGCTGACACTTTTAGACTTATGGCTCTGGAGTGCAGGGGTCTTTTTGTTTCTAGTTCCTATTCATACATAGCATTATACTGAACTTTAAACTCTTTATGGACAATAACAGTATTAACAGCGACTTATTACACATGTGATTAAATGTTCTTGGAAGGTAGTACCATCCTGAAATGTTTTAATATTGATTGCATTTAGTTTTGAGCTTATAATTCTGCCATCTACCATTCTGGTGACACCCTTACAAAATCAGTAGGCCTGATATGCTTTAACATCATGGGGGAGAGGCTATTGTAGTTTTAGGGTGAGGGATTACTGGTGCGCACCCTGGTAGCGATATATCCATGAAGGGGTTACACACTGCATGCAGAGGGTTACCTGATCTGTGGGACATGTCTTTAGTGTGCTCCTCCTGTTGGTTTTGATGCCCTTTACCAGAATTTCATCATAGGTATTACAATAGCCATTTTTATGTTTTTTAAATTGTGCATAGTATTTAGTAGTGGGAGTAATAAGTACTTTTCTTTTATAAGAAAAAGTAGTAACTGGACAGTGTTTGTTGCTTTTCTGAGAACTGAGTCTCTAACCCACAGCACCACCTCTGAGAAAGCCTTGGACTGCTCTGCCTTGCTGTCCTAAAAGTCAAGTGCTAGAAAAGGGTAGTTGGTTCCCATTATAGCACTCTTCAGTTTAGGGCCCTGGAACACCTGTGCAAAAGATCCCATTTGTTTCAATTGGAGCCCAGTACCGCCTGTCTGCCCTAGGACAATCTGGCCCGGATTCTTGACCCATAAGCATGCACAAGGGAGATTGCTTAAAAGAACTGTCTCTTTGAAAAGCGAAGGCATCCAAACAGCCACACTTCCTAAACCAAAGACAAAAGAATTTTCAGTCCGCCAAATGAGTACATTAACGAACACACATGGAGCCTGAATTACAAGTTGTACATAATTTTGCACATGCAGTCTCACAAAAGGATTACTTAATGCCCCATCACCAAAATTCTAAGGTGCTAGGTTGAAAGTATACACAGTGCGCCTAGCACATTCCCAGCAGTCCGATCTCCAGTATACAACCATGGTGGTATTCTGGGATTTTCTCAGTCCAATCTCCAACATACAGCCATGGTGGTATTCTGGGATTTCAAAGCCTCAGTTACTTTTTAAATTATTTCTGAACATTCTAAACCCTCCTTCCAGTGGTAAACATACCTGGGATACATGCCGCTGTATTTCCTGGGGAGGAGGGTTGGGCGGGGAGTCACAGAGCCTGTATCGTCTATACCCTCATGCTTGCTTCTATTGGTTTGTTTCTTAGAGACAGCTAAAAATAAAAGGTACGCAAGGGTCATGTCTGAAATTTAATATAGGATATCCTCATGTGGTGCTAGACCCTGCAATGAAGAGAAAACCCCATTGGGGAGCTTTCAAAGCAAAGGGGGCTGGGGCAGATAAGAATATTGCAGAAGAAAGGCATAGCAAGTTGTAGTTTCCAGTGACGGATGGAAATGTTAGGGGATGGACCTTCTTACTGTGTGGGTCCATGGCACAACAGTCAAACAAACACCCTCTTGTGCCCCTTTTGGAGATGGTGGCAGGTCCCTCTCCTTTTATCACATTTAGTCACATACTTGGGTAAGGTTCACTGGACAGTGTAGAAGGCAGCGTTCTAATCACAGTTCTATCATTTGGTTGTAGGTAATGTTTGCTATAAAAAAAAATTGTCCTGCAGGGCTCCTACATTGTTTATGGTTCAGATTTGCTGCTCTATTGGATAGTAGTTAAGGGAATTGTATAGCTAAACGCCAAGGTAGCAAATATGTTTGAAAGTGCTGTGTGCGATGTTTTAATCTGTGAAGTTTGACACCAGTCATAAATTCCATATAATCAACAGCTCATTAGCCTTGACCTAATCAGGGCTCGTTAACTTGTACTAAGATTCTTAACGAACGTTCTCTGTGCATATATCTTACAGCTGATAGCCAAGCTAGTTAAATTGCTATTCTGGGCAGCTCGATCATTGCACTATGTTTTAATCATCAATAGATTTGGTGGCATAAGTTAAGTGCCACTCTGTTTATCCATTCAGTTGAGTTAACACATTCAATTGAGTTTAAACATTTCTATTAGGAAACACTATACATAGTGATCAGCAATACAGAAAGAATGTGAGATTGGAAAGATGCAAGACCTTGTCCTATGATCCTGTGTTTCTGCATTGAGCGGGGAGAAAGACAACGATGCAATAACATGCAATATTATGTGGTTGTATGTCAGAATATTGAGGTCGCAGATTTTGACCTCCAATAATATCAAATGTAGAATATCTGCACAGGAAGTGACATTACTGGTTTCCCACCAAAACAGCCTTTAAAAGATTAAGCCAAGTAAGAGGATTTAGTTTCCCCTTATCCATCTGCACAGGAAGTGACAACACTGCATTTCCCATCATCTATCTGCATAAGAAGTGACATCATTGCTTTTCCCATCATCCAGCTGCACACCTCTCCTTGCGGTCCCCCTCCCCTCCCCCATCCCAAGAACTACTTAATGGCGACTGCAGCACGGACGTGCGCAGCGGGCATGCCAAAGGCTAGCCTGTCTGCGCTTGGACACCGCCCAGCATCAGGATCCCTGGTTAACCCCTACCCACTGCTACCCTGCTGTGCTCCTCTGTGCTCTCAAGCCCTGCCGCCGCTCGCCACACTGCTGCCACATCTCACCACACAACATGGAGGTTGAGTTCACATGCACCTATTGCAAGTTCTCATGCACACTCCCACACCAGACAACCACCACTCCAGCGCGGACAGCACCCAGCATCCCACTAGCTCACATAAACCAGCCATCCCCTCATGCTCATACAGATAAACCATCACCCATGCAACACTTGCATGCATGTTCCTCAACAACTGCTCGCATACCAAACACGCCACAGAGGTATGGAACCTACTGCACCCACGCTCCAGACCTGCTTTTGCTCTTGGAAACATGACGAAACCCAACTTTTGCACCAGACATTGCTACAGCTATCCCCGCTGGCTAGAAGATGGCCAAGCAAGACCGTCAGCACAAGGCCAGAGAAGGAGTCACCATCTTATTCAAAAACCCCATCAGCTGCAGAACCTACATGGACACCCCCACCAGCTACATGGAACACCTCCGGTTCAAGATGCGCATCACAGTCAACTTCTCCCTAGGTTGAACCCATGTATACCAACCACCTAGAACCCGCACCTATTTTGCCAGGGACTTTGTTGCACTCCTCACCATTAACTCCAGAACCTTAATCCTTCTCGGAGGCCTTAAATTTCACCTAGAAGACCGCACCAAACCAAGCTCTGGGGCCCTTTCAGAAAACCTCATAAACGGTGGCCTTCCCCAGCCTGTTACCAGACCTACCTACCCTTTAGGACATCTCCTTGACCCGATTCTCTCCCCAATCAGCAACATCACAGTCGACAAGCCAGTAACTATGACCTGAACAGACCACGTCCTAGTCAGTTTCAGCATACCCATCCTGCACCACCTCAGTCCTACCACCCTTCGGACCAGCCTGCCACAGCTAGAAAAGTATTTCAGAAGAAGATTGGGCATCCACCCTCTCTGCGCATCAGCCCGAACACACAAGCAATTTGCTGAAAGCCATCAAGAACCTCAACAGCTGGATCACTGTATGCACCAACACCCTGTCTTTCCTCAGCCGCAGCTCAACAGCAAGAGCCCTACGACATGCCAGCTGGTACATCAGGCTGATGCACCGCCACTGCAAGCAACCTGAGTACAAATGGAGAGCAATTCAAGACATCACTAATAATGACTTCTTCAAATCCACCTTAAAATGCTACCACCAGCAGATATGGAACACCAAGTGCACAGCTCTTGAAGACCGCATCAAAACTGCCACAAACAGCAGCAAGAAAATCTTCGTCATCATAAAAGATTTCACCGCACCTCCTGCAACCTCTAGTAATTTCACCCCCTCGCAAGACCTTTGCTATAATATCTTGTAATTCTTTGTAACAAAATCATCTCCATGTATGGCAACTTCAACCCTCAACCAGACTGTGTCACCATCGCAACTCAACTTCCTATTATGGCCAAACCCTGACCTTGTGGCCCACTGTCACTACCATCTGAACTGCCATTACCATAAAGACCATCCACTTGAGGGCCCCATCTGACCCTTGCCCCACCACGCCTTCACCAAAGGATTCCTACCTTTCAGCAAAACATTAACCCATCCTCAACATCTCCATCGATTCAGCCACTTCTAGGACACCTGAAAACACACCACTGTCACGTTCTTGCTCAAGAAACCACACGCTGAACCAGCCATTCTCTCCAACTACAGACCTCTCTCCCTGCTACCATACCCAGCACAGGTCTTAGAGACACTAATCATCCAATGGCGCACAGACCACCTCAGCAACCTCCAGATCCTCGGCACCACGCAGCCCAGATTCTGGCTCAACTACAGTAGAGAAACAGGCCTCATCCGTGCCTTAGACGACATCCACATGATCATTGACAGAGGAGAACAATCAGTCCTTATTCTTCTGGACCTCTCTGCAGTATTTGACATGGTCTTACACCCCATCCTCATCAGGAGCCTGCATGAGATTAGCATCCATGGACCCACTCTCTGCTGGATCTGCGCCCTTTTAATGGATGGAAAACAAACTGTCAGCCTGGAACCTTAGTCCTCAGATGCCAGCAAAATAATTTGCGGAGCGCCTCAAGGTTCATCGCTCAGCCCTACCCTCTTGAATACATACATGATCCCTCTGGCCAACATCATCCGCACACAGAACATCAACAATCTTTCTTACGCTGAAGACACTCAACTCATACTTTTCTTCTTGGACAAGACCCCCCACCACAAGAAACAAGTACATTTCCTGCATGAACCAAGTCACTAACTGGATGAAAGCAAACTGTCTCAAGCTCAACACCGACAATACAGAAATAGTGATTTTTGGCAAGAACACCTTGCCATGGAACTCCATCTGGTGTTCGGCTGAACACTGACCTACATGCAGCACCCATGCCTGAAACCTCGGAATCCTCATCGTCAGCAAACTGGATATGACCGCACAAGTCGACACCATCACTGCATCCTGCTTCCACACCCTGAAGATGCTGAGAAAGATCTTCAAGTGGATCCCTAGCAACACTAGAAAAAATGTCACTCATGCCCTAGTCACCAGCAAGTTGGACTATGGAAACACCCGCTACGCCGGGTTCACCAAGCAACTCACCAGAAGACTAGAAACCAACCAGAACCCAGCAGCCACATTCATCCTTAAACTCTCACACAAAACTCAAATCACACCACACCTCAGGGAGCTCCACTGGCTCACACTACACAAACGCACTCATTTCATACTCATCACGCACACATTCAAGGTTCTTCAGTTAAGCAACCTGTCCTAGGCAGAGCTAGACAAACAGACCTGCGCAGTGCCAGGATACCTTCACGGGTGATAGTGCACTTTATAAATGCACATAACAAAACTAGTAGCCATCGATATCCTAGAGATTGTATTTTTAGAGGTTGATGTGCAAGCTTGATATCCTAGTAGTACATCATACATAACACATACCATATGTTTTATACAACATTGTGTTTCTGGGTTGGGAAGAGGTTGAAACAACAGTGGTGAGCGGGTTGTCATTATGATGAAACCATTATTTCACAGCCAACTTTGAAATATATTTCTTATTCCATTGTTCTCTGTGAAATATGGGTTTTTATACCTCTGCATTCTGTGCACTAAAAGTACCCAAACATGATATGTACACATATATGTATATACGTATATACAGATGTAAAACTTGTTTGTGTACATAGTGGAATCCTGGATTAATACTTAGGAGAATGCACACAAACGGAATCCAGTGCTTTCTTAGGTAAAACACAGCTTCAGTGAGAAAACCTGGGCTTAACCCCTAGCAGCAACAGCTCAAAGCGCACTACTTTTTTGCACAGAAATTTGTTAAATATGTAGCACTAAAACAAGATTAAAGTCAAGACAAAATGATAAAATTCCCAAGCGAATTTACCTCGAGGAAAAAAAATGGAACGATTGAAGAAAAAATACAATTTAAGGTAAGGGAATTAAGAGGTATGATTATTTAAAAAAATAAAATAAAAAGCCCATAGGAACGCTGGGGTATAAAAGTCAATATAAGTCTGAGCCCATTACCAAATGTGGCCACCGAAGGCATTAGAGCACTATTCTGTCTTATGGGAGGGCAGCAACTGAGTCAATTGCCTTTTATGCTGGTTCACTCAACTGTTTCAATATTCCCAGTGTGCTACTGGAAGGGGTGGAATCCTGCCACAGTTCAATGGCAAGACAGATTTTGTTACTTCCTGCATCATTAGGGCCACAGCTGAGTCTCTATTTCTTTATATGCTGAATATCTTCCCCCTCATCACTCCTAAAGCTCACACTGCTAGAGCCAGCTACAGGGATGTGGAATTCCTACAGCCCGACACCCAGGACATATTGTTTGGGGTCAAGGGCAACAAGTTTTCATGTGTATTCTGTCCTTGGGACAAGTAGGCCCAACCCCCTGCAGCACAAACCCTTTGGTTGCCAGTTTGCAGTACCACATTATGGACCAGGGAAGGGCACTGTCTGCAGTTAAGGTAATATTTTTGTCCATATGTTAATGCTTTTCAAACTTGTATTTATGGTTCATTAATTGAAAGCCTTTATTATTAGGGTGAGCGCTCTAAGTAAATGTTGTAAGCTCTGACTGCACTACTGACAGTGGTTCCAGCATAAAAATGTGTACACACATTTTCAAAGTTTAGCAATATGAGGCTATGTATAATGCTCCCAGAATGCTTTCTGATTTGATGCAAATATTTGCAGAGGCTTGAAATCAAGATTGATGATTTTTTGCTTTCAAAATAAAATGTTGATAAAAAAATAAAAGCAGCAAAAAAAACATTTCGCTAAACTACTGTAAAATTTCAGGTACCATTTCATTGCAGCATCATTTAGTAACATGTGTTGATGCATGCTAGTATTTCCTAAAAATATTCATAATGGAAAATCAGTGTCACCAGTTTCAATAAGATTATGGGAAACAAAAATAAAAAAGCATTGGCAAAGCCAGTAGGTCTGAAATTGGTGGTCAGCTTTTTAGTTTTGTCAATGTGTGAGTTGTTTTGGCATGGTTTTTGTGAATCCTTATTGATGTGGGAGCTGCCGGGCCCTCACCATTATAACAAAGATTGGCAAAAGCAAAAATTGTTTTTGGTCTCAAAAAGCACACATTGCCACAGTAGTTACTGGCTCTGAACAAAACTACTTTGTGTGCCGATATGCTCCTTGTGAAAGAGCAGAATGCTGTCACTCACAGTGAAGCCAGCTGATACAGAGAGAGAGACTGAATTTTAATAAACGCAAAAGGTCATGGTCCATGCCAGACCAAATTCGGGGCCCAATTATTAAAGAAAGTCTCAAAAGTGCACCCATGGTATATGTCCTTGCATTAAGTGCAGCTATACGGCTTTCGTGAATTTCCAAGAATTTACAGAAGTACGACAAGAAATAGTACTCCTAGAAAATATTTGTGAACTGCATTTTAGCATGAGCAAATATGCATGTGTAGATTTGCCCATGCAAAAATCTGAGTGTTTGCAAGTTCACTTTCCCTCCAACCACTTTTTCCCAACTCTGGAAGAAGGTTTACATCTACCATTGTCAGGAGTAAATTTCCAACTTTTCTCATTATGGGAAAAGATTAGAGAAGAGTTGTTGAAAACCCTTAAAACATGCAAGTTAGTAGGTTTACACAGATTCAAAGGGCATTCTAACCCTGGAACTATTGCTTACCTCTACCTTCAACCCCAGTATGTAGATCTGCGGAAACGTGGCAACATAAGGGGATTGCAAGTATTCAAACACTACTATGGTTTGAGCCCTGGCATAATCAGAGAGGTTATATCAGAGCTCTTATATAATGAGATTGCTGCCATAATTTTCGCCGCACTACATGGCACCAAAGGACCAAGTAGATTTTGTTACAGGACAAGTAGATTTATGAAGCAACTTCCCCCATGGACAAATAGATATTTTATTACATTCCACACCCCTGCAGCTTGTAGGGTACCAAGTCACAGATTGCAGTGGGAAACAGACTCAAACACTCATTCCAGCAGGACTGCAGCACAGGCCCTGGTGCCCAATTCTTTTTGGTTCTTCTGGAAGAATACTTTTCTTTCTCTTTATGTCCCTGGGACCACAGGAGGCCAGCTGGTGTGACCCTTAAGAAGCACTTTTAAAGTGTGGATACTAAAGCAAGTTAGAGCAAAGTTCTCATTCATTCCCCAGGAAGATGCAATCAACACGTCTTCCTCTCTGACTTGTTCTGAGGTACTGTGGAAAGGAGGTATTCTTGTTCAACAACATTAAGATCATATAACCAACATGTGCTCTTTGAGCCATCACAACTGAGACACAGGCATATGATTAAATTACATTGGAGTCATAAACCTGGCAGGCCAAAGTGGTCCTTTAGCAAACTTTCCATAAAGTTCTTGTGTTTTACACAGCCAGTTCCATACCTGAAGACAATTACATGCAATAGGCTCACTCTTGTTTGATTCTCAATATGCTCCAATCAGTTCACCAGCATTCAGTTTTTTTTATCAGGCCACAGTTAACCTCCTTAACTTCCCTCACCTCCATTACTCCATAACCAGGCTTATACACTGTGTCTCTTGCTATCCTGTATATCTTTAATCCTTGTATCCAATTCCCCAATAGGTTAGTTAATAGTATCTATTTATTTTGGTGTCACCAGTGCTTCCAATATGCAGCAGTATTTCCAAAAGCACCTGTGATGCGGGTGAGGAGTGTCTGGGAGTTCTCTTGGAGTTCTCCCAGTGTTGCTTGCTGCCTCATGAATGAAAAAAGGCAGAGCTGCGCCAGCCACCATCATTCTTCTTGGGCCTAGAGATATCTGTGGGACAGAGGTGTATCCGGGGAGCAACAGCCAGTCAGAACAATGCAGTGGCCCCCTATCATGCAGTTGACTCTATCAGCACCTCCAGACACGGGTAGGCTTCATTGCCAGTCTTCACTTGGACAAGTATTAATAGGCACTACTGGAACCATGCCTGGACCGTGCCCTCAACGTTGCTGTCCAAAGCTGAAATGTTCCGTATGATCCTGCACTCCTCCAAACAACTTTCTTCAGCATTTCACAACTTTATGTGCAGGCTGCCTGACTTCAAAATGGCCCCTGTGAACTCCACACAGTGAATGCATTGACTGTATCACTGTAGAATGGCAGCCCCACACTCCACCACTGAACAGGGGGCAGGCTGCCTGACCCTGAAATTGCATCAGCCTGATCTCTCTAGGAAGCCCTCAGTGCCCACTGCAGGTGATGCGAACAGAGGACATCAGTGATTCTGCTCTCTGGACCCTGCCAGCATCAGTGCTCAACCCAACCAGAAAGATACAGCCAGAGGGGTGCTACAACAACAGATGGCACAGAGATGTCCATAGGGCTTTCATTGGCAGTAAGGAGGGGTTGATTGGACCATGGCAGCTGCTATTTATTTCAGCCAAGCCTGAGGGGAATCCCTCCAGATCTTGGAGCCCCTCATACAAGTGGCCATATTGCTCCAAGGTACAGTCATGCCCCCTCAAAGGCTTTTTAATAGTGCTCACTATTGAGGTGATTGGCAATGACTCTTAATTCAGTCCTAAGAAAATTCCCACAGCTAAACCAGGCTTCTATTTCAGTATTTCCTGCTGTTCTACTGTAAACAAAGCCAAGGAATCTTTGCTTTGGGGGTCAAGATGGTAGGAGCCCAGTTTGTTTGTGGAGCTCTGAATTCCCAACCATGGGATGTTCTGTTAAAATAAGGCTGCTTCCCTAGAAACCTAACCCTGACTGGTTCTGAAGCCAGGTCTCCTCTCTCAGAGCAATGATAGTTTGGCTGGGAATGGACACCATCAAAGACCTCAATTATCCCAGAACCCGATTGACTACAAGCAAGCAAATTATCATGATTCCAATCTGTTCTTTGGGATACCATCTGCAGTTCCTGTCTACTCCACTGTCCCACATTCCAAGATACCTATTTTTGGTTGTCTATAGTTAATCTTCCTTTCAGGAGACCGCTGGCAGGCCAAGCCTATTGTTCTCTCCAAGAAAAATATTAGACACCTCATCAAAGAGTTAATTATTGCCATTGGAGCAGGGAGAGCCTGGCAGAACTGAATTCATTGCAGTGTAGGCTTTCATGCAGAGAAACAAGTAACAAACATCCATGTTCACCCTGGACTTAGTCTTTGACATATTCTTGCAGCACCTTTCCACACAATAGCTTTCCATACATCTTTCCACACAACAGTTCAGAGCTGCAATGACAGGTCTGAAATAATTCTTTTAATGTCACTCTTTTGGGTGGTGTAAATCTACACTCCAGACCACATGTGACATTTAACTTTAATTCCACTGAAGGGTAGAATTCTGAGATTGACTGGAGCAAGCTCACACACAGGGAGGGGTATCTAATTTGCTAACTAGATCTTTGAAACACCCTATAACTGAAGGTTTCATGGTGCTGTTAAGTGTACATTATCTACTTCATAATCAGTGAGAGCAGAGTGTAAAATTTGCACGGGTCATTGAGACGGTTCAGATACAGACCGACGAACAGACATATGGAGTTGACATTGACTCACTAAATTTTACTCCATCTTTAGGCACTGATGCAAACACTTAAAAACTTTCGACAATTTAATATTTTAAATGTTTTTGATCATCTTTTATGACAGTATAAAGCTTTTCTAGCATCTACAAGTGAAACTTTAGGTACCTGTCATGTATATTTATTTCGGATTATCACTGAAGGCAGTCCAAATATTAGGAGAAATATGTGAAAATCTTCAAATAAATAAAGTTTCTACTGGAAATATATTAGGGTCTTTGGGGAAAACCTAAAAAAATCTCCCAAAACAATAGTAAAAAATGTATATTAACATTTCTCAATGTCATTTTAAAAGTAATTAAGCTAATTAAAATAGCATGCAAAAGTCAGTTACTGAGCATTTATATGTATTTTCAGTAGTTTAGAAAGCAAGCAAATTGAAATATATAGGGCTCGAAACCCCCTCCAGCATTCCTGTCGGCCCTTCTATGTTTGTCCCCATCATGAACGTCTACTATACTATCTGTGTTCTGATATCAAGATATCTCTCACTCATCTTGCCCTAGCCTCCCTTTTGTTTTGGCCTCAATTAGAAAACACATGTGACGCATCCACTCATAGAGGTAATGGCCTCTGCTGGACAACTGAGCAGGTTTGAATGTGTGGCTTCCCGGTAAAGATTCCCAATGCAGATTCCCTGTTCAGCCCAGCCTGCTGTGTGAGATGCCAAGAATGTATTACCTTAGCCAGTGCTAGCATTTTTGCCAGCCTGTATTCATAGCTGTTGTTTCAACGCTGCCTCCTTCACCACATGTTATTCTTCTCTCTTTTCTGATGCTTTTGCATATTTTTCCATGGCTGGAAATTTAGCTAGAAATACAAAACTCTGAAGGAAATTTCCAGATTCTTTAGGAGATTTCAAAAATGTTCAAAATCTGAAGGGAATTACAAAATGTTTGGTTCCTTAGACATAAATCTGGGCAGCACATCTTGACTGTCCATAAGATACCAGAACATTTTGGCAGAAGATAAATGGACAACCACACCCATGTGTCCCTTGTAGACGTAAAACAAATATCCGGAATATCTTTAAATTGTATAGTTTCTAGGTTTGGCTTAACAGTACAGCTTGATTTGCACTTTTTGCTTTGTCGGAAAGCTTATGCTATATAAAGCAGGTCTGTCTTGGTTATGGTAGCAAGCCAATGATCAAGGCCACAGGCCTGATCTGTTTATTATGAAAAGGTAAGATTAAGGTAGTAGACCTGACATATTTATTGTGAAAAATACATTTTAAAGTGAATAGGTGGTACGGGTGGATTGTTATTACTCTGTTCTGCAGCCTGACTAAATTAATTTTATTACAGCTCATCTCATATATTACTATAGTAGGCAAGTATTTTGGTGCTCACAATAAGGCAGTCAAACCGCTCACAGGGCATGCACATTGTTTACAGTACCAATATCATCTCCACAACAAACAAACAAATCTTTCTCTTATACTTTGGATTCTTGAATAGGAAGGGATACTGAGTTACTAAGCATCCAAGAACTTACTGGACTGTTCATAAATAAAAGTAAACAAGTCTGTTCGCACACAATCAATTTCCTTTGACAAGTTCCATGTAATACGTAAAAGACGTCTTGGGCACAGTTTGTCTTCAAATAATCTCTGTATCCTTAAAGGTGCAATCAGATCTATTGTTCAGTTACAACACAGGCTCTAAAAGTACTTCTTGGCATCAACACTTGTTTCGTTCCTGATAAATTATTCACATGGAACTTCCTCAGGGCTAGAAGCAGTTGAAACCATATATAAAAAACTTTGTGGCAATCCTTGGGACCAGAAGGAAAAAAGGAAAAAGAAAAGGCTCTAATTAAAAGATTTAGACCATGGCATGTCATTGTTAGCCCACCTCTAGTTTTTAGAAATGGTGGCATCATCATTCAACACCCATAACTGGTGAAAGATGCAACCAACTCAATATTTGTGACATCATATCATTCAAGAAAACACCCCAGTTACTAATATATTCCATGTTGCACTTAATCAAAACAAATATCACCATGTTTTCACATGCCATTTTGCTATTTAATTTCCATTAGTTATTTGGTACCTAATATATTTACTATCATGCAGAGTGCAGGGAAAGTGAAATCGAGAAAATAATAAAAGGATCCGATGTTTATTTTGTGGTGCTGGCATACTGATCTTACCATCTGCTCTCAATAAGCACTGTCATGCCGTTGACTGGTATTAAGAAAAAAACTCTAAAAGTAAACAGATACAAAAGTCCATTTTTATACCACTATTATTTCATCTGGTATGGCTGCACAAAATAACACAGGAAAGCATCACAACAAGTTCATACTCTTACCAGCTTTTTATAAGTCCTCTACACTCCGATCCAACTTACTTTAACACAGCATAATTGTCTTTCTGTATCCAACATTTTTCACAGGCCAAACGTTTCGTTTCTCGTTTAGCAGCTTAGAACTTCAGTGTAGCTACAAACAAACCCAGAATCATCAACAGTAATAAATTCACCATCCTGACCTATATATGAAGTCCTCTGTTTGTAACATAACCACATATTCATGTGACTTTGCAAACAGTCCTCATTAGTCCAAATCGAACTATCAAAAGTGCAGACCGTACAAATTAAAAATGACGTTTGCAAGATTCCAACAGAATGCATGAGGCTTACAACAGACTTGGTGATTTCCCCGCTCACACAAACCCATCTGCCTGTGTTATTGCAATTCACATAGGATGCAACAATACAATAAAATATAATCCCTATTTGGGCCTGTTCTATCTTAAAATTCAAAACCTAGATCTCCAAAGTCACCGCTGGACATGACAAATTGAAAGGCAATTATATCACAAATCATATTTAGAAATTGCGATTACCTGGGGACAGTACCCTGCCTAGCGTCCACATGTATCATGACGTTCAATATCTGCGCCATTTTAGTATCAATCCTAAACATCCTATGAGGTGGTTGCCTGATGCATGTGACATCACTTTCAAAATGATGTCATGTTACCAGTGCTAACATTTGGGCGCCATCTTGTAACAGTCTAATTCCAAAGTTTAAGTATAATCCATTAGCATGTACTGTAATGTAATGCCGTGCAATATCACAGTCAAAACCAACATGAACTGCCAAACTAACTATTAGTGTTTCTGTTATTACCACAAGTCACTGTTTGAACTAAAGGAAATATTATAAATGTCTCATTTCCGTGTATGGCATCACAATCAAGACTGCGCAACTAGTTATTAATCATGGAAAATGGGTGCCATTTTGTAACACTCTAGTTCTGAACTAAAACCCTTATTATAAATATCTCATGTCCACATATGACGTCACATCCAAGAATTTGCGTCTAGTTATAAATCATGAAAATCGGGTGCCATCTTGTTACACTCTGGTTCCAAACTTTATACAAATAATCAGTGAGAGTCTAAAACAGTAAACAGATTAGCAAACTCTACATTCTAATAATAAATAACTATTCAGTTAAAACAAATATTCTGACTATCTCATCCCTAATATTATAAAGATGTCACAGTTACCCAACAGACAAAAATATGTGCATATATATATATATATATATATATAATAAATGTATATCTGTGTGCATGTATATATATCTGTGTGTGTATATATATATATATATATATATATATATCTGTGTGCATATATATCTGTGTGCATATATACATATATAGATATATGCATATATCAGTATCAGTATGATATATATCCATCAGTTCCTACTCAAAAGATCCTAATCAGAACTTTTGTATCTCAGATGTTTCAGTATGAAACAACACAACAAGATGATGGGCGGAGTGCTGAAACTTTTCAAACTCTCACCCCCAGTCACAGATCTGGGTTAATTCCATCGTTCTCTTGCTCACCATTCCACCCCAGTTTGGCCCAGCCATATGCAAATCAGTCTTGACCCTGCTCCCCATGTGAACAGTCCAGCCTGAAGTGCCAGGTCCTCCCTGGACCAGAAGCAATCATCCTGGGACCTGTTTCGGGGTATCACTCCTCCTCAGCCAGTCTAGCTTGAATTCAGTGGCACAGCAAGCAAGGGACCCACGTCTTGGAGATTGTGAGCAAAAGAACTATGGATTCAACCCAAATCTCTTAATTGGGGATGAGTGGTTGAAAAGTTTCAGCACTCCATCCTCATCTTGTTGTGTTCAATAGGAAACGATTCAGTTATACTCAAGCAAATAATAATGTATCCACAAAGATAGGCACAGTCCTGTAATGTACGTCTCAAAACAGAAGAGCATATCAAGCACAACTTTTCAAGGCTTTGTCAAGAATCCCAATGATTACTACCACAGTATTACATCCAATATGTATCACATGCACATCACTCAATCCCTATGTATCGCATACACGTTGCTTAATTCAATAAGTAATAATTAAAAAATACAACGCAACGGAGTCTAATGAGAATAGTCCCAAGGTAAGTATCTAAACAAAACTGCACTAATCAGTTCAAACTTTGTCGTGTCTCTTTAGTACATTATATAGGAATCAATTCATTTTTATCTAAAAAAATAATGTCCTAATTTATAATGGCCCAATATAGTACAGAAGATTTAGGGCCAGATCCACAGTTTGTCATTTTGTTTGAGCTGCGGGAGAGGGTTTTGGGGAGGCTGGTGGCAGTGCACGGTGATCCTGCGATGGTGAAGGAGACAATGGAGTGGTCAGTCCAGGTAAGTCCTGTGGCATGATTGTATTTGGCTCTATCGCTGGCCGTGAAGATTGGGTCCAGTGTGTCCTGCTCTGTGTGTGGGATCTGTGGCCAGCTGGGTGAGGCCGATGTTACCCATGCGTTCCAGGAGGTTGGCAGAGTTTGTGTCAGTGGGGTTGACCAGGTTGAAGTTGAGGTCTCCGAGGAAGATGTAGTGCTTGGACTCGATGGCTAGTGAGACGATGAAGTCCATGATGGCGTCGCAGAAGCCGGAGTGTGGTCCTGGGGCTCTGTAGGCGTGGGTGCCTCTCATGGTCGTTCTGTCAGTGTGGAGTTGGAAGTTGAAGTATTCCATGATCTATGTGGTGTCATCTACGGTGGTGGTGCATCGGATTGTTTCTTAGTGGATGATGGCAATGCCCCCTCACTGTTTGTTGATGCAGTCCCAATGTGTCATCTTGTAGCCGTTGGGCAATGTGGTGGTAATAATGGGCGGAGGAGGGGTTGAGCCAGGTCTCTGTGATGAAAATCATGTCTGGGCGAAGGTGGAGATCGTGTTGCAGACTTTGGTTGCGGGTTTGCAGAGAGATCGGGCGTTGAGCAGTAGACATCGGAGTGGTTCCGGGGCAGGCATGGTCGGCAAAGTGGGAGTGGCGTGGATTTCTGTGAGGGTGGGAGGTCCTTCGTTGCAGGTGAATAGACAGCAGCTGTAAGTGAACTGTCCTACATTTATCGAGGAGATGCAATGCAGCATTTGCTGTTGCGGCGTCTGGGGTCCAGGTCTTGGAGATCTGCGACAGAGTACCTGCGGGTGGCCGGACGGGCAGGGTCCCTGACGCTGGGTGCAGTTGAGGCACGGACGGGTGCAGACCGGCTCGCCTTTGGTATGCCAGCGGTGTAATTGCACTACGACCTCCATTAAGTTGGTCCCGGGAGGTGGAAGGGTCGCTGGGAGGTGGTGGGTATGGCTGGTGGAAGACGGGAGGGAGATAGAAACTGCGGAAAGTGAGTAGGCGGTGGGGGGCACAAGAACAGCAAATACTGTGAAAAACAATACAGAACGACAAATAGCGAACAGAAGCAAAAGCAACAAAAGTGCTTTAACAAGGCCTATGTGTTGTTGATGTCTTCCAGATCAGACACTCTTAGTCCCTAACCTACGGTCCATGGATGTCCAAAAGTAAGACCAGCATCTGAAGGAATGAATTTCACAAGTATTTTTTTTAATGTATTTTATTGTTGTGCATGGCTGTCACTGAGAGTCACTAGCGTGAATGCCAGATTCTAAATATGGTAGTTCACTTCTGCGATTTAGCAATAGAGGTTAGCAAAAACTGTTACCCACTACTTTTTCCCTCATAAAAGAATTCCAGGCTGCTTTGGAAGGGCTCTCAAAGAGCCTGTCAGTGTATCACTGGCAAAGCAGAGAGAACATCAGGAGGGGATGGGAGAAAAGGGTAGAGAGGAAAGGCCATGTTATATATACGCCCTGTCTAAATTACTCCTTTTCACCTTTGCGTTCTGAGTAACATCATAGACAACTTGAGCTTCCCTCTTGCTGTCTGTCTAATGTCACTCAGAACCTCTTGAGGAAAAACATCCCCTTTATTCACTGTTACCCATACATAATTCTATAGATCTTATCCATGGATCAATTAACAAACTCCTATAGGAAAGTGCATGAGTAGCAGGATGCTTCCATTAGAGCACTCTGAAAAATTGTGTCACCGATTAAGTGGGTTTGATGGAAGCGAGGAAACTCGACTAACTTTTCAGCCAATATTTTTGTAAAGAGCTGTGAAGTTGGTGAGAACATCTTAGCAACTGTTATTTTCGTTGGTACTGATGCATACTGTTGAGGTGTTGCCATGGACGTCAATTCACAAAAATGTGAGGGGTAGCGGAAGTGACCTTTGACCCTGTGGCATCACAGGAACTTACATCACCACACCTTTAACACTGAATTTCACACACCAAAGAGAGAGTGCCCCCCTGGTCATACCCACGGAACACAAAAACAGGTCCCATATAAGGCACATGGCAATTGACCACTGTTTCAATCAAGTACTCCCACTGTGTAGCATCCATCCACTAATGTGCTTCAACCCTTTATCAGGTATATGAAGAGCTATGTAATTGCAATTACAATAAAATATTGCTTAACCTGTATTAAAATTATAAAACGGAGTAATAACCCTACCACAGAATGTGAACACATTATGATGAGTAATTTTGATTTTTTTTTTGCCGCACAATTTAGTCAACCACATTGCATAATGATGCATTCCTATACTTTTGGCAGCATAGCTCACAGACCCACAATGGAAGAAGCTAGGTTCCAGCAGAACTGGTAAACCAGGAAACCCTACTGAAGATACACGTCTTCTAATTCCTACTTTTTCTACTAAAGAGGAGTGTAGAAAAACGTCAAAATCCCTAGTCTGCTGGGCAAACATAAACAGTGCTTAGGGGAGCTTGGGGCCTGCAAGGCCTCGAAGGGAGTATTGGTGGCTGACAAATTGAAACGGTAGCAAATTTCACCTGTTCCCTGCAGCCAGCAGCAGCCTGGAGCACTTGCCTATGTTTTTTACACAAACGGGAAAGAAATGAGGCAAGTTTATATTTTTTAGGTCGAGCCTAGCGCAGCGCGCATGTGCTGCGCTAGGAAATCGGCCTTTTGGAATCACTTCAGCTTTTCTACAAGCGCATGCGTGTGGTGCTCACACGCTATTGGCCTTTGCGTCTGGCTTTAGCACGCAATTGGCCAAAGGCGTGTGGATGTCCCAGCTTTTCGTGAAATGTTTACTCCCAGAGCGTTTTGCTCTCGGGAGCCAGCAGCGGCGAGCAGGGGCCATCTGTTTTGGGTCAGGTTTCCTTGCCGCTTTTATTAGAAGGCGCGTCCCCTCCACCCCGGGCAAGGGACACACCCACCTCAAGAGTGCGCTTTCACGGACGCGCTTGTTATTCTTTAACTGCTCTCAGCTTAACAAAGTTAAAATGGCCTGCACTGTGTATCGCGTGCACTCCGGGAATGAAAGATGCTTTTAACTAATAGTTTTACATGTATTGAAGACAAAGCGCGCGCTTCAAAACCATTTCAGCGTGTCTGGCTGCAGTCGTGTGCGCACACACACAGTCCTGGCGTTATTCCGCAGCTCCGAACTGTTGCCGCTAGCTTGTTAATTCTTTTAGGCAAGCCCTTACGGATTATAATAGTGTCATATTAAGTGATTTTATTTGTTGCAATAACTCATGTTGGTGAACATCCACACTTGGAGGTGGTAGCCTAGTCAGCGAACATCCCAAAAAGATAAAATGCTTGACTTAGACGGTTTTTCCTTTATTACTGCTCCCAATGCGAGTCAGTCACTGTAAACAAAGTTAAAATGGCCTGCACTGTGTATCGCGTGCACTCCGGGAATGAAAGATGCTTTTAACTAATTGTGCCAGTTTTACATGTATTGAAGACAATGGTTTTGCGTCTCCCCAAAACGATGCTCCAAAAATGTCTCAAATATTTTGGATATGAAGTCCCTGATATTCTTGTTTAAAAGTGATATTTACTCTTTCTACGTCTGTGTAATGTTATCACACCCACCTGTCACATTTTAAGGAAAAGTGAATGTTAGAAAAGTGTTTATTAAATGCACACGAATGCATTCTGGAAACCAGCACACTTTCCTCACGTATTTACAGTATTTCTTGCTTTGTGTACTAAACTAAATGAAATGTTCTCTTTCAGTACTCGTGTCTTATTTGATTTATTTTTGACTTGTATAGTGGAGGCTACACAAAACCATCTTATTTTTCTAGTATCTCAATAGCTATTTTGTTCCATGAGATACACCACCTTGCAAATGCGAAACTTCGAACACACTTTTTGTAACTTTTTTCTACTTGACCCTTTTATCCGTGTTTTTGGGCAATCAAATGCTAGTCTCCGAAAAAAATAGCGTTAAGAAGATTTCATCAAGCATTGGTTAAAACAACAAAAACGTAGACTGCACCGTTTCTTGTATTCTTATTAAATTCTAGGAATGTTTTATTTAGAGGTTCCAAACGTTTGCAGTTGCCTCAAGTGTGCTTTGCTTGTTATCTCTGTGCCTGCCTATGCAGCCCTAAGACCGCAGCCATCAACTGCCACCTACCCAGTCCGTAGTGTCTCTCGGAGTTGAGGCTCATTTTGCTCCCCGTCTCCTGCAGGCTCAAAGCAGCGAGGAACTGATGTGCCAGATGAGCACTGTTTCTCCTTTGGCTACAACGTTTTTCTATTGGATATACAATTATCTGATGGGTGAAAAGGACATAATGGCTCAGAACTAAGGCGGCCGACCTCGGAGCTGGGGAACCGGGTTCGAGTCTCGACAGGGACGCTCAACATTCTGTGATTCTGGGCAAATCACTTAATCTCCCCAGTGCCAAACAAAAACAAGCATTGGCATTGCCAATAGGTCTCGCCTTTGGGACCTGCTGCATAACTAAATACTTATAAGGTCCCAAAGTCGAGACCTATTGGCTATGCCAATGCTTGTTTTATTTGTTTCCTGCTCTCAGAGAGTCCAACTCCTTTGTGACTCATACTGCCTTTGCGACCTCTGAGGCCAGGGGTCGTAAGGGGCAAGTCCGGGGTCGTAGGAGCGACCCCAGGCGACCCTCAAATGACGTCCATGGGTGTTGCTGTTACTCTGGTTTCTGTCAGTCTGTAAAAGCTCGCTGTTCAGGCCGCCTTCTTGGCAAACATTGTTGCAATATCTAGGTCGAGATCCCGAGATTAATAACTCAAGTGTTTCATGCAGTTTGAAGCAAAGCAACTTTCGGACTCAGCAGGTGATAACTGCAATCAACTTTCTTTTTTTAGGTCGAGCCTTGAGTAGCGCGCAAGCGTTGCTCTGCGAGACTTTAAGTTAGGGAGTTTGAAAAGCTGACCAGACGCTCGTGCGTCATGGCCTTTTCCCTGCGGTTACGCGCGCGGCACACATCTGTTTCCAATTATCGTGCCTGGTCAGCTCAGCAGGCTGCCGCGCTCGCTCGCCCCCGCTCCTCTCTTGTTAGTTTAGTTGAGTACAAGACCTCTTATAGTGTTTGAGTAGAACACTTGGGGACATCCTTGCTCAACGATAATCTGCTCCCAGCAGACATAAATAGCTGTTGATAACTATGAATGTTACAACTTTGTCTTCAACGTACATAATAATACGTGCGTGTACTCTAATACACATAAAAACGTGTAGATGGGAGCAGGAAGGAAAGGGGACGAATCAGAAGTCATCGGACGTTCGTGGGTCAGAGGGGTGAGAGTGAGAGGATTCCAGGCACGATTGTGTTTAGATTCACGGTACACTGATGGAGATCAGAGATACTAGGACAGGACGGATCAGAAGGGGCACCGGGAGTCCGACAGCTGTTTCCACCTCGGGCTCCGCAGGGCCTGCTGTCAGAACTCCCGTCAAGCTTCCCCCAATGCATACATGTACTCGCGCGCCCGCATCTGTACTGGAGCCGGAGGGAGAGAGTGCCGAGGGACTCATCCTTCTTTGTGCTTGTGGGGGTGTCTTTTCAGACACAAGCCTTCCAGAGGCGGTTTATGCTCTAACAGCTGGGCCGCACCCCGCCATATCAGCAGCCTCTCCATGGAAGAGCGCCCGGTCACCCCTCCCTGCCAGACTTCGCCTGATCAGTCTCTTTCCTGTTTCTGTTTCTCATTCTCCTGTCTGTGCTTCCTCGCTCGCCCCTCCCTCCCCTGTCTGTGTATATTTCCTCACCCTCACGCCCCTTCCCTTCTCCTCCCCGGCCTCCCTCCCCGTTCCTTTCTCTTCTTTTCTCGAGTCAATTCAATTCAAATGAACTTTATTGGCACAATAAACCACATCAGAGATGTCAAATTTAATAAGCAATGGTGAAATTTACGTTTATACTGAGCAGAGACCAGCTGGCATTCTCCCCGAAGCCCATTTCTTCTCTTTGTCCCTTTGTTCCGCAGCCCACCCGCCACCTCAACACTAATCCCTCAGTACTTAGTTTGTGGGAAAGAAAAACTTCTTAATTGCAGGGCAGAAGCTTTTCCTGGGAAGCCTACTGCCAGCCCTGCCTAATGCCAAGGTTTCCGAATACCAAGGCTGTCTGCTCTTGATCCCACCTCATGCCTCTTTCTGCCACCGTCCTGCACCTTCTGTCTCCTCATCTCACTCTTCCATGGCCTTTTCATGCCAGTTTTCTCAGTTTCAATGCTATACTTTTCTTCCCTTGTTCTCTCCTTTCTTCCTTTCTCTCTGTTGATCTACGTCAGTCTGATGTGTGCCATGAATGAGTGCTAGTGCCCACCACCTTCCACCACCACCACAAATTAAGCACTGATGTCCCACACTATTCCTACATTTCTATGCAGCCTTCAGTTTTTCACCTTTCCATCAATCAGAGCCTGGCCTAGTCCTAGACTAGAGCCAGGCTGAGCCTGAGGCCAGCCACCACCTCGCTCTGCCCCTGCTGGCTGATCACAACAAAAAGCCACTACTGCGCAGGCTGCGGAACCGTGCCGGGTCCTAGGCCCTTGCCCCTTAGGCCCCTTTTGCTTTTAATTCTGGCCCAGTGGTCGCGACATGTGCCATTGATCCTGTATTATGCAAATCAATGTTTAAAATAATGAAATGTTTCAGTATCAGATTCTTAAAGCATAAATAATCTTCCACGAAAACACATCCACCTATTATTCTCACAAAAAATGCAAAATTCAAAACATTCACACAGATGCACAAGAACTGAGATGCCTACATATTTTTAATGAAAACACTGACTATAGAGCTTGAGAACACAGGAGTCTGTGAAATAACATTCAAAGAAATCTCATACTTTACTTTTTAAACCCAAAATGCCTCTTCCAAGTAAAGGAGGAAGATGGGGCCTGGTTAAAGCAAATTAACGTGCAAGGTGGATTAGCGAAAAAACTTTGCCTGTCCTAAAGGCAAACAAGACGCATTTGCTAAACAAAACAGGCATTGGCATAGCCAATAGGTCTCGCCTTTGGGACCTTATAAGTGTTTAGCCATGCAACAGTTGATGTTGTTGCACCAAGGATATTGTGCTGCATAACTAAATACTTATAAGGTCCCAAAAGCGAGACCTATTGGCTATGCCAATGCTTGTCTTTGATTGTATTCGCGCAGGTACTTTCTTTCCCAGGCAGAGGTTTGCTTTGTGAACACTTAAGCGATTCGAACTTTGTCAAAATCAATAGACCAGGTGGTAAAAAAAAATAGTCTGGTAATCGAATAATGCACATTTTTACCGCTCTGCTGTAGATTAACACTGACGGCTATTATTGTGACACTGCATGGTTTAATATTGACAAAAGGCTAGTGTAAAAGTTCAACGGTGTCCTTGTAACTGCTAGACAGTATCACTATTAATTCACAGCAACTCTTAAACGAGGCCCTGGTCTCAAATTTGTCAGTTACTAATCTGTTTCAATTAAGGGCTGAAGGTGTGTGCCTGTCACAAAGTGTTATTCAGAAGAACAGATAGAGTGGGGTGCGGCATACTGACGTTTGGACCCTTGCAGTATTTGAGGGCGCATGTTGACGCATACCCTTGCAGTATTTGAGGGCGCATGCTGACGTGTACCCTTGCAGTATTTGAGGGCGCATGTTGACGCATACCCTTGCAGTATTTGAGGGTGCATGCTGACGTGTACCCTTGCGGTATTTGAGGGCGCATGCTGACGTGTACCCTTGTAGTATTTGAGGACTCATGCTGATGTGTACCCTTGCAGTATTTGAGGGTGCATGCTGACGTGTGCCCTTGCAGTATTTGAGGGCACATGCTGACATGTACCCTTGCAGTATTTGAGGGCGCATGCTGACGCATACCCTTGCAGTATTTGAGGACTCATGCTGACGTCTACCCTTGCAGTATTTGAGAGCGCATGCTGACGTGTACCCTTGCAATATTTGAGGGTGCATGCTGACGCATACCCTAGCAGTATTTGAGGGCGCATGCTGACGTGTACCCTTGCAGTATTTTGAGGGCTCATGCTGACGTGTACCCTTGCAGTATTTGAGGGCGCATGCTGAAGTGTACCCTTGCAGTATTTGAGGGCGCATGCTGACGTGTACCCTTGCAATATTTGAGGACTCATGCTGATGTGTACCCTTGCAGTATTTGAGAGCGCATGCTGACGTGTACCCTTGCAGTATTTGAGGGCGCATGCTGACATGTACCCTTGTATTATTTGATGGCGAATGCTGACGTGTACCCTTGCAGTATTTGAGGGCGCCTTTGACAGCCTTGTCCCAGTAAGCATTTGTTTACTCTGCACTCCTGCAGGTTTTTTGGTCTGAATTAAGAGTTGTCTGCTTGGTGATGGCGCTGTTCTCCTGCTGGTCCGTGTGTGTAGCACAATTCACACAAGAATAGCTTTATGCCATTTATTTTTCGGCTTTATTTTGCAACTCTTTAGCACGTCCTTTTTTTTGTTAAAATTTGTAATCGCGATAGATTTTTACTTTGGCATGAGATTTCTTACTCCATGGAGTTGTTCTTTCTTGTCTTAAGAATCCTTGTTTCATCAGTTCAGTGATCTTTTCCTAGTGTCACAGTTTTTTTAGACAAAGTTAACCCCCGGAACTGATCAGCGCACACAATAGATAAAGAATCATCATTAACATTGGGGCACATTTGAATATCCCCATCCTTTTGGAAATGGTACACATAGAACAATGATCAGTTAATTACAGGAACACTTTACCATTTGTGTGGTAGAAGAAAAAAACATAAGCCAAGCCCCTAATAGGGTCACAGAAACTCTTTCTAGCCTTTAAATGTGGCTTCTGGTGGAAGGCGTCGTTGACAATCCATGTCACTGAGCAAGACCATGGAAACCATCCGGTTCACATTGGGTGAATGGTTGTGGAACTGCACTCAGGGGAGACGTGCCCATCGACCTGTCCTTGCCAAGCACAATATTTCAGACTTCTGAAGCTTCCCTTCAATTTCTGCATGAGTGGAGGCTCCTGAACCTAGCCGCCATAAGGATGTAAACTCTTTGTGGGTGTTCTAGTGTGTGGGGCTGACGAACAACAGGGCAGCCATCTGACAAAGCATCATGTCCCCACAAGCGATATCTAAAGCTTCAGGATATGTAGACTCCTTTTCACACCTTGGTTTTCCTGCTTTGACCCTATTTATTTATTTTGCTGTGTTGGTGAGAGATGGCCATTCCCGTAAGGTAATGCGTGCTGGTCAGTGAAGGAAAGCATAGTAAAGGCATAGACATGAAACTATGCCTGTGAACATCATCCCTGAGAAACTTTCCATCATAAGTAACATAGTTGCCAACTGTCCCGTTTTTGCAGGGACAGTCCCGGCAAGTTGGAGACTGTCCCGGGTAATATTGTTGCAGAACCGGTCCCTCTTTATAACACACAGGTACGCAAACAAGGACTTTCGATCTGCAGCAGCCCTGTGCAGCAAAGTGACCCGGGAAGGTTTTTTCAAATGTTGGCAACAATGAAGTAAGTATATTGCTTACTATATTGGATATGTTGGTGGGAGGAAGATTTGGCTATAGTGCTCTGAGTGGGAGGAAAAAGGAAGGCAGGGAATTCTGTTCCACACTGCATATTCTGGCGTTCTCGCATCATGTGGCGTGGACTGGGGCATGTCTCTTCCTTCCCTTCATATATTTATATGTTCATCCTAGGTGCTCAGCAATTGGTGGCAGTTAAGGACTTCGTGCCAATAGCCGATATTTGCTGTAGGTTGCTACCACCACTTACAACCCCGTTTCTCTGGTGCACTGACACTATGCATTTGACACTATGACTTCTAACTGGCCCATTGCTCCTGCTACCTATTGCCAGCATGAAAATTTCACAACAGCATGTTGAAGTTAAATTATTTACATTGCTTTCTTTTCAATACCAGAGTGGTATTGGAATTACATGACTTCATTAGAGATAAATCGCTAGGCATTTGCTGCTTTGTGGATTAGAGCTTATCCGGAGTAACTGAGTAGCCATCTCCAACTTGCTTCTATCAGACCATCTCATTTTGCAGCTCAACAAAGTCCATGGCCGAGATGGGGGAAGTACCAGTCTTTTTCATTGGCTAGCTACCCCTTACTTTTCTCCGTATTGCAAAGTTTCACATAGGTAATGAATATGTGGTGTTCAGTTTGGCTGCAAGTTTCACATAGGTAATGAATATGTGGTGTTCAGTTTGGCTGCAAGTTTCACATAGGTAATGAATATGTGGTGTTCAGTTTGGCTGCAAGTTTCACATAGGTAATGAATATGTGGTGTTCAGTTTGGCTGCAAGTTTCACATAGGGCTGCGTCCCCCAAAAGCTCCAGAACGTGTCTGCTGTGCTACTGTCGTCCTGGCAGAAATGCATATCCAATACTTAACTTCGAAGATTTGGTGAGCTTCCTTTTCTTCAGTATTAGTGTTGGCAACATTTCAACCTGTGTTTGGAGGGAGTAACCATAGGGTGGTTTCTTATTCTTCCCCATTGCCTTTAGGAATTGGTTTTACTCAAATGATTTAGTGGGCAAAACACAGGAGGTATCATACCCCGGATCCCGTAATTGGGGGAAAATATCAATATTTTCATTCAGAATCTGATTCCTATGATTTTTTTCAGATCATTTACTTGTGGATTTCCAGATATAATACGCTCTCTCTATTTGTTTACTGCCCTTTTAACTCATCTCTTGCATCTTGAATTTAAACCACAAGAGTCCTATAGAGAGAGTTACCACTTTCTCCAATAGAGAGAGCTGCCATTTTTTGGTTATTCGAACAAAATCTTCTCACAGTTATTTTAACAGACCAGAAATCCCGACTACAGTCCATGTAGTCCCATTGTGTAATTTAATCCTATTAAGTAGGTCAATTGCAGGTTGCAAACAAGGTGGAGGAGAAAGTCGGATCCTGTGACTGTCTAGATTATGCCAAGGCTATTATGGCCTAGAAAATGGCAATCAAGAAAACGAAAAAAAAATAAAAACTGTTGAACAGCACATATGCCAAAGACTCCAACCAGTTTTCAGTGTAATTGTCTCCTAACATGTCTCCCACCCAGAGTTATCCATAAGTTACCCCACTGGTAGAGTTATGCAAA